>OX453277.1:2022500-2050000 GCA_949710005.1 Ricordea florida | reverse complement strand
TCAAATTCTACATACTAAGATAAATACTCTCGCTGTGTATTCACGTTGCGTTGGTTTGGAAAGCAACTATTACTATAAACAACTTATAAGCAATAATAAGCAACTATAAGCAAATATAAGCAACTATAAGCAACTATAAACAAATTATTCATCAAAAAAGAGATGACGTTCAAAGGCAAATACAAAAATACCTGTTACTAACTGTCCGTCAGCCGGTCGATCGACATCACGCACGACTGAGCATTTATTCCGGTTTACGGAAATAGTGCAGCAAGACTCTAAGAGAAAGGAAAACGGTAACACGGCCGGAATGGTGACTTCCAAGGCTGTTGCCACGTCCACATTTGTCATCCTATAGATATCCGCATGATCAGCGTATGGCACCGTCGTTCAATAAGAATAAGTCACACTGCATTCGATCCTGGTGTTCATACTAGTGTCAAACGGTGATGGACAGAACACTGACCCCCAGTCCATGGACTACCCCAATGGACTACCGTAGAATTCCGATAATAACGGCCCCCGTTATTTTCGGATTTAGCAGTCCAAAGGGGCCGTTACTTTCGGGTGGCCGTTACTTTCGGGTAGCCGTTACTTTCGGGTGGTTAGAAAACGTTTGTAATTCAGCAGTGGTTTTACACAAAGAGGACACATAACAGACATAAAAAAGGTCATTCAGGTTGCATGCTGGTTATTCATTATCCATGTAAACAAAGTAAACTGTAACAAAAAAGGCCCAAATGCCGGGCCCAAATGTTCGTATACTATACGTCGAAAATATTGTTCGTATATTGTAGGTGACAACTAATTACTGTGATGACACATACGGTACAGCTTTTATCTGTTTTTATACCCGTATGTCTGTTTCAAACAGGATTCAGTTACTCGGTACTTTATAAGAGTCAAAAGTTTTTACGCGTGTTTATTTATGCAGTGTATACGAAAATACACTGTACTAAAACAGGAGATGATTGTACGCAAGAGAGGGTGTACGGTACTGATTTAAATATTTTTCGCGTTCCAGTTACGTTACGTTAATTTCATTGTAAGTTGATTCAAATAGAAGCAGTGTAATTTTTTTTGGACGGTATCTCTTGAAATGTTACATTAAATACAAAATACGGTGTATATTTTTTTGAGTGGTCATTATTTAAGGGGCCGCTATTATCGGGGGGGCCGTTACTTTCGGGGGGGCCGTTACTTTCGGGGTTTAATAGCAAGGTAAAAAATAAACGTTACTTTCGGGTAGCCGTTATTTTCGGGGGGCCCGTTATTATCGGAATTCTACGGTACTCAAGTTCATTGTTCCATTATAATTATTCAAAATGGCGCGCATCGTTCCACATGGCCTTCAAGCAGACCGTCGACCAACAGTTTCAGGCAGTAAACCGTGAACATGTTCCCCTCCCTTCGGGTACAACTCAGTATTTCTTAGCTTTTTCGCGGGAAGTCGCCCGTGCAATTAACTATCTTCCAAACAACATAGCTGGCTCCAATGAATGGTGGATTTCGATGGATTTCATCTTCCCGAGTTTGCCCACTGACAAGCTGAATAAAAGAGCATCTTTTATCTTTTACCAGGCTCAACTGACATATATAATCTCCATCAATTCACACTGCCCTTTCACCGCTTTGACATTGAAATCCTTATCCTAGCAGTACGCAGGATGTTTGTCACATGAAGCCTTATTGCTACCACGAGTCTTCTACAGCTCCGGGAAGGTGGGGGGGGGGGGAGGGGGTGGGGAAGAGCGCCGTCAGCACAAACGGTAACGACTCCGTTCTGAGATGATACAAATTTGTATAAAGCTTCATAAAGCTTCATCCTCTCGTGATTCCGACAAAATATTGTTTTCTTATACTCGGAGAAGATACCAGATTCATTTTCTTTCTTTATTTTTCGTTTTTATTTTATGTATTTATGTCTATTTTCGTTATATATAAAGTATATTTATTGTCTTATTTATTTCTTGCTATTATTGTTTTTAAAATTTTAAAAATTTTTTCATGTTCCGGGATGTTCCGGGATGTTCCGGCATGTTCCGGCATGTTCCGGCATGTTCCGGAATGTTCCGGAATGTTCCATGTTCCTGCTTTTATCGACGCCCAACTGAACTTCCTTTACCCTGAGACACTAATTTAATCAGTCTGTTTTCGTCGACTAAATTGATAAAGCGGTTCAATACGTGGTAAACGTCGCATTTAAAAATTGAAGCCAGTCGACTGGCTTGTGGTCGCGATGAACGTCGCATTTTATTTGTCTTGATTGTAATTTATATTCCACATAATTCTATAATCTCTGACTCTACCAGTAGTCTTATTACGTTTTCCTTTTATGGTGACTTGATCATGTTTGAGGTCAGATGTATCATTATATTGTCTAACCCAAATTCTTGTTCAGTCTAGATTTCATTCAACCAGGACTCCTGATTCAACTGATTTCAAGACCATTTCCACCAACGGTACAACATTCTGGCGCCAATTATTTGCATATGTAACATTGCTTCGTGACTCAATCATGCACTGTTGAACCAGAACGGAAAGCTCTGCGGAGTGATGCTTGACACAAGAAACACCACAAAGGATTATAAGTAGCAAATAAAGAGAGTTCAAGGCACAGATTATCTTTTTTGACGATAATAGGACAGAATTATACACGGCACGATATGCACCGTAAATCTGACAATAAAATGGTCTGTTGTTTATCTCAACGTCAATTTACCGACAAAATTCCATTAAAAATTGTTAAGCAAGGCACAGTACGATACAATACATTTCGTTCAGCCATTCATTAAAGTCGCGAAGCGTGCCAAATAAATATATTAAATTTGCTGTAATGTCACAACTTAAGTAAATAAAAGGTTTCAAAATGTTCTAAGTTTTTATCATTTGAAGCTATGGTTCGGATGATCATGTCAAGTTTCTGAAACCTGAAGTAAAATGATACGAGAAAATTGTATAATATATATAGTATAGTCATCCTTTTAGCGCCATTACGTTTGTGTTTCATTATATTCTTGTTTAAGTTAAGTATTATGAATATTTTGTAATTTTTTTACGCTGCTAATTCACATTGTCTTCACTTCAGTATTTCCGCAGATTAACCCAATCCTCTTGAGCTCCTTTCCGTAGTACTCGACTGTCTGAGCATTGAATATCACGTTTCATCTACCGCACTCTGACTGGCTGAATTCAAAACACTTATCTTTAAAAACAATTATCCTTTGTTGGACACTGGGTGTTATAAATAGGTGGTCAAATACGCGGGAACTTCAAATTGTCACTGGCCTTCTAGGTGCATGCACAAGCTTTATACTCTGACCTAACAGACACACGAGAAACGCTACTGAATGGCTTGCTTACAGAGTCTTTTACTCGTAGTTCTCTGTGGCGGGAGCATCGGAGCGAATTACGGTAAGTATGTACAGCGATCTCGGACCAGCTTCACAGCTCTTTCTTTTCTTCATGCTTTAAGCGCCCTCCGACAATTTTCGCACCATTCAGTGTTTCAGCGAAGTGGAGGCGCGTTTTCAGTCTTCTGAATGTTTTAGTTTTATTCGAGATTAAGGAGAAAAATAGCGTTGTTCTTTCGTATATTCTTTATTGGACAGCTTTTTCTTTTGTTTTCATTATCATGTCAGATAAGCCGTAATGTTTGCCATGGGATGTACAACAGGCTACAGTCACTTTACAAAGAAGATGAGTTTTGCCTAAATTACTCCTTGATAAAATGACGTTTGTCAACAAGTTTGATTTAAGTCAGTCAGGCTTTTCATTCGAAAAAACGGTTTGTATCTTAACCGTACCAATTTCTTGTGTCTGTGTCGGGTGGAAAAGCCTGATAAACTGGACGTAATTTACCTCTCCCAAGTGCCGAAGAAACTAATTTAAACGCAAATTGTTCAAATAGAAAACTGATATTGTCTAAATTTGCCACTTATGTGAAAATTGAGTCAACGATTTCGTGACGATTTATGTCGAAACTGTCATGTACGCATACCAACAAACTGAAGGGCGGATGGCCGTTACAACGATGTTCGCGTTGAAAGATTTTAGAAGAACAATTGTAGCTCACGAGGTGAAATATTCAGCCGTTTATATCGCGCCGCGTGGGACATGCATGACTCGTTTCGTGCGCGTGAGTGACTGACTGGCGAAATATTTTTAAAACTGTTTGCGATCCATCCCGGCGCCGTTTATTGTCTACTGTGCGGTCAAAATTTGTTATACAATGGTAAAACCACATGTCAATATTGGATTGAAATGAACACAAGGTTAATAAATGCGAGGAAGAACATGGTCGAATGAGTTTTACCATAGGCCTATAGTATGGAAACAGGGAAACATTCAAAAAGGTTCTCAGTGAGGTTAACCGTTATCCCTAAAACGGGCAAAAAAAAAGCCCTTAGTCGTAAATATTGAAAAATTTTGAGCCGTTAGCCGTAAAAAATATTAACCGTTAGCCGTAAAACACCTAAAAATATTAACCGTTAGCCGTAAAAGTCATCCCCCCATTGAGACCTTCAAAATGTATGTGTTGAGGGCTCCCGTTAGGGGTCAACGCGGACTTGGAGTCGGTGGTAGAGGGTATGGGTAAACCAAAACTGCTTGACTCGAAGTTTGTTCTTCTGGTCTTCATTAATCCGTATTTATAATCGTAATTCAATGAAACAGTAAAGGGAGAGACGGTCTGCGGGCAATATCAACTAAATAACAGTTTCAATTACAGTATAAACTAATGTTTTACAGAGTATACTTGTATCTTTGATCAACATCGAGAAGACCTAAACATCGCGGTTATTTATGGTTAAACTTTCATTACTGAAAATACCAGTTTCACAATATTTTACAAACTATTTCTTTATCTCAGAAGCCTAATTTATCAATGGTCTGTGCTACGTCTCCTACTTCGCCGAGTAGCACCTTTCCAACGCATAATTCACAAAAACGAACATAAGAAGAGAATTATCAGGTAGCTTATCGTTTACAAAAAGCGCGGGCGCTAGACAAGTTTGGTTTTACTTCTGATTGCTTTGTTGTAATGTAAAACCAAAGCAATCGCATTAACTGTATTGACTTCTGATCCGATTAAGTAACTAGAGAAATCGACACCGGCTGGACGGTTTTTGAACTATTTACGAGAACCTGCCTAAAACAATTACCACCAGTCAGAATTCTTACATGTCCTTCACTTTTGACCTTAGATATCCATTTTTCTCCAACAATAGAAACTGTCCCGAAGACTCGTGAACTGAGAGCAAATGCTAAGTCAGCATCCAAACCAAGTTTAACCCTTTAAGCCCCAAGAGTGACTTTATAGATTTTACTCTGGTTAACGCCAGACGATTTTACCCGTCACAGGGAGACCCCTCGGGGCTTAAAGGGTTAAAACACTAACTTCCAGCTTTGGTCGTGGTTTCAAAAACTCATTGTTGATCATTAATTCATCTGTATTTGTAGTTTATTCTAGAGATCCGTTCCTCTACCAACGAAAATTTCATCAAGACCAGCAAATGACAGATCCGCGAATTGAAAGGGAAGCTCTTGAAGCTTACATGCAAGAGACGCATGTCAAGCCCGAGCAGACACCGCTGGCCGAACTAAAACGAACCTTGGAGGCACTGAACAAAGTTCCTTCACGTGTTCAAGTGCCGCGTGATTCTGAGGGGCCAGTAGCCTGGTACGAGCCTCAGGAGGATGATAGTGAGTTAAGTTATGATAAGGGAGGTTAGTAGAACTCTGGTTATTGGTAGAACTCACTCAGTTCTCGGTATGGATTTTTTTCAAATTGAAGAAACTAACAATTGGCAAAGATCGACACTTGCTTTTTTTGTTTTTGTTTGTTTTTGTTTTTTTAAAAAGACTGCACCGACAGATTTTCTGGTTGTCATAAATTCGCGGACAATTACCAGTGCTGGGAAAAGCAGTACGAAAAATGGATGAAAGTAAAGTGTAGGAAAACATGCGACTTTTGCGGTAAGTTTTAATCAGTTATTCCCATTGGGTTGAATCGACTACATTTCTTTTTCGTACTAAGCTTTATTTCTGCAAATGAATATATGAAAGACCACATATTTGAACTGCGGAGTAATATGTAATGACATTGATAGATCGTCCCAGTTATGCACACAACTTAAGCAGCCGTGAAATTCAGGCCTGAACGGGATTCGAACCCATGACCTCTGCGATACCGGTGCAGTGCTCTACCAACTGAGCTATCAAGCCAATTGGGAGCTGGTCATATTGTGAGTTCGTAATATACCCGTAGATGGAGAAGAAAGCAAATGAATATATGAAAGACCATGTATTTGAACTAAGGAGTAATATGTTATGACATTGATTGATCATCGCAGTTATGTACAAAACTTAAGTAGCCGTGAAATTTAAGGGTCGAGGAAACCTCGCTGCCGGTCTTCCGCTTCGCTGGTCTAACAAACACTCGGACTGTATATCCGTTAACTTGTGATTTATTCCGTGGTCTTGCCACGTACCTCAGGACTTACAATTCAACTGTACTTCAAATTCTTAAACTCTAAGACTCTCTCCAAAAACTCTCCAAAACTCTGGATTTACAATATTCTGAACCTGTATTTATATGTATCCTTACGCAACGGTATTTCACTCGGATTACACATTGAGCAATGTCCTATGTTGTAATGTAACTAAATTTGATATGCATATTTCTCAATTTTGCATGTTCCTTGACCTTATTTATTAATCTAAACGTGTGTAACTACTACGGTTCTTTAACGTGCTAAATCGGACTTGTTATGGTTTCGCAATCTGTCACACAGAGTAATCAACACCGTAGTCCGTTGGTTTCGACAAGTTGCGTGATGAATCTAGGATTCGAACCCATGACCTCTGCAATACCGGGGAAGTGCTGGTCATATTGTGAATTTCACGACTGTTTAAGTTGTGTACATAACTACGATGATCAATCAATGTCATTAAGACACACCTTGGGATTCCCTTTATATACCAGTTCATAAAGTAAAATCAGTCAACTTTCTTCTTCACTCGCACTGACCACGTACTTAACCTAGACAAATTTTATCAGTTCTCAGTTTTTTCATTACCTTTTATCATTGATATTTTTTTGAATACACTGATTTTGGCATGTTTAAAGTCTTTATTAGCCTTAGATCAAACAAACAAAGTAAAGTAAAGTGCATTATATGCTCTGATTTAAAGGGTACTCCTGACACGTACACCTGAATGTATATGTTGTGGTTCAATTTTTATCCATGGCTCAAATTTTTTTCTTTGTTTCAAACTCATTATCATTAAATTACCGGCATAACTAAAACAAAAGAAAACCAGATTTGAATCAAGGATAAAATTGAACTACAACATATATTTACATGTGTCTGATTTGCTTCCAATTCAGAATGCTGGGAGACTAAATATGGCTGCTGTGAGGACGGTAAGACACCCGCTGATGGGCCAGGCCGTGCCGGGTGTGGAGGTAATTTCAATTACGCGCTTAGCTGCCGCTTAAGTCTTGAAAGAGGGTTAGCCTTGTCTATTATATGCGTATACAATAAAGATAGGGTCCCCGCAGATGGCGCAATATCCTTTCAACAACTTACTATTGTGCTCTTTTTTATTATATAAACGTTTTCATTTGTGATTTTTTCACTGAAAACAACATTTAACAAAAACAATAACAGGATCAAAATTTTCCAATCAGAGCGGTCCATCAAGCCTACATAAACCAGGCACCTTAACCAGGCGACTCTGTCGCCTGCAGAAGGCCAGCGGTGGCGGTCGAAATGTCGGTAGGTACGTGGTGTAAGCATCATATAGTGGTTCCCCGTTAGTGAATATATGGCATACATTGCTCTCCATAGCCATACACGATGCTTACACCACGTACCTACCGAAATGTCGCGATCCACACCAAAGTGACTACGTCGTGAGACCACCAATAATAACGACTAATAATATATTCCATTTTGTTTTTTTCATTTTACAGTGAAGCTTTGTTCTGATCAGATTGAATGTAAAAAATACAAAGAAAAAGGAGATTGTGATAACTCATCACTTTCCAGAGAATTCAAAACTTGGCTCAAAAACAAATGTGCTTTTACCTGTGTTTACTGCAGTAAGTCGCACTTCTTTTGTTCCACCACCGTTATAGTAATTACGACTAACATTGCATTATCACTTCCATATGCAGTTGATCTCAGTTACTATTCTTACTAAGGGATCAATGTCAGTATCTGGGCAACTGTGCACCTACCCCTCCCCTAACCCAACATCAACGTTAACTTTTTAACTTATCATAACTTGTTGGGTTAGGGGAGGGGTAGGTGCACAGTGTCCTAAATGCTGACACTGATTCCTACCAAGAGAAAATGAGGTAATAGAACGTATCTTCCATACTGGGTTCTCTTACTATGATAAGGGGACAGAATCTATTTTTAGATCCAGAAACTATTTTTACTGACCAATGGCTGATGTCCTTCTCATCACGTGGTGGTAACTTCAATGCACCATGTGGAAACCGCGCAGCCATGGAACGAGATATAAATAGATTCCACCCTAAAAATAGATTCTGTCCCTTATCATATCAGACGGGGTTATGTTCTCTTTCCTCATTTTCTCTTGTCCCTACTAAGTATCTTGCTTTGACCAGAATTAATAGGGGGTCCCCCCTATTAAGTCTGGTTTGACAGTTAATCAATTTTAAGAAAACGCGGGGTAAAATTAGTGTGGTACGTCTTAAATCAGTAAGCTTATAGATTCGAAGGGCTAATGGCATGACTTTGAGCCTAAAAAGTTGTTGTTGTTATTGTTGTTGATTGGTTTATGAACTTTGTATGCCGAGTTCCTATTGGTTTATGACCTTTGCATGTTGAGTTCCTATTGGTTTTAATATGAACTTTGCATGTTGAGTTCCTATTGGTTTATGAACTTTGTATGTTGAGTTCCTATTGGTTTATGAACTTTGCATGTTGAGTTCCTATTGGCTTACGAACTTTGTATGTTGAGTTCCTATTGGTTTATGACCTTTGCATGTTGAGTTCCTATTGGTTTATGAACTTTGCATGTTTATTTCCTGTTGGTTTATGAACTTTGCATGTTGATTTCCTGTTGGCTCATGAACTTTGCATGTTGCGTTCCTGTTGGCTTATGAACTTTGTATGTTTGAGTTCAAGTTGTGTTTTCTTACTTAAAGCTACTGAATCTTTGCTTGAATAAGATATAGGTTTCATATTCATCAAGTTACCGCAGCTGAATAGCTGAATTAAGTTCTACAGCTTTTTTCAAAGCTGTTTTGTGATCTCAACGTACATTAACTGATAGATTGATAGACAGACAGAGAGACAGATAGATAGGTAGATAGATAGATGGGTACATAGATAGACAGACAGATAAATAAATAGATAGATAAATAGATATATAGATAGATGGGTACATAGATAGATGGGTACATAGACAGACAGACAGATACTAAAATAGATAGATAAATAATAGATAGAAAGATACTGATAAACGCAGGATAAAGGGGTAATAATCGCAGACGTGAAAAGTGTTTATGTATGGATGTTTCTGAATGTGAACTACTATAACACCAAGCAAATGTTAGAAACGTTATTTTACAACATTTCTTTTTCTAACTTAGAGGCTGCAAGCCCTCAGGAGGACTGCGAAGCTCGAAAACCACCTTACGGTTGTTGTTGGAACGGAGATGAAGCAACAGGGTGGAATAACCAAGGATGCATACGTTTGTATCAAAATTAGATTCCCGTTATCAAAAATAATTTCTATAAATTTCAAAAGTCTCATAAGTCTCACTAATATGAAATGTGAACTGTATACTAAATTTTCAATATGCATTTTGGATCAATATTTTTCATCTCAGTTAGACTGACATTAGTGGGTCAACGTCAACAACAGGTCTTCGTCTTCTTCTACAACGGCCAGTACCATCAAACTCGACAAGCAACGACTTTACAACCCAGTTTAAAGGCCTTGCTCCCACGAGTCTCGTACTGTAGCTCTAGTAATTGGAAATTTGCCTGAGACAGTGCCGAAAAATGCAGCTTTCGCATCTACTTTACTTAAATTACAGAACAGCCAATGAATGAGTTGGTTCCAATTTTTCCTTATTTGATTTATAAGCCCTTTTGCTATTAACGAGAGATTTTGCATCTGACTGGCGATTATTACCTCCTTCTTACGTAGGATATCACTTGAGCAGTTTCCGAATCGCAATTTCGCGGTATTAAAGCGCTATAAATGTTACGGTACGCAGTGGTATATTTCACTAGCCTTTACTCAAAGTGAAAAGCCTAATATACGCTACATTTATATTATTTAAACTGCAGCTTGTGACGATGTCTATAAAAGAGCATGCTATTTGTATCGCGATGGGTGTGCCTCCCCGTTCTATAAAACACGGAATTTCATGCAGTTAAGCTGTCCAAAGACATGCGGAAAATGTGGTAGGTGAAATAAACGGCCCACGCGAATTAGTTGGTCATTAAACTTACAGTATGCCCTTGTGGTATATTTTCTGTAATGCTGGACAGCTTCAGATCGCTGGAATAGTCAGTCAGATTGGGTGCATAGTCACCCTCAGTAGCTTCGGCCGTACTTGATCAAATATTCTAAAATTTAGTAATCTGAATGCACAAGCGAAAATTAAGGGAAATGAATCACCGGGACGTGTTTAGATACCGGCTCGGTTTTTGTATTTTTAATTTCCCAAAATCATTTAGCATATCATATCAATTGTATCAACCTCTTGGGGTGCGTTCCTTCAGTATTATATGGATGTGGATTTGTGATCTGAGATCACTCACATCATAGGGCATCAAAGGAAACGATAAATCCACTCCGGAAAACGACTCATCAGTTTGTTTGATGCGCCATGATCCGTGTGATCTTGTTTATTAAAAGCGCGTTGTATTTTCAGCTCTTTTCTTCTTCTATTTCACATATATGACGTGTGAAATCTATTCCAGTCATGCCTGCATTACAATTATTACCAAGTCACTGTCGAAAACGTGAATGCTTTAGTTTTGAATGACAATTTGTGATTGGTAATATAATTTCGCGCCACTTTTTAGCCAATCAGAATATCCTTCTGTATATGGTATTCTGTTTTAAAATGTGAACAGCTGGGATATTGACTGCATCATATTTGCGTGCATCAAGTGACTAGCAATTTCATCCATGCCATCTTAAAAGATCACTCCTTACATTTCAAAAACGCATTAGAGAAAATGCTAGGGAGTCTGTTTTAATCAGAACAAATTAGTGTTGTGGTAGTGTAAACGTCTTTATTGGTCAACAAACGTACTCATTTGATGTTGATCATGACGTTGATAAACACTGAAGTTAGCACGCTAATCCTTCAGCTCTGATGGGCGGCTAACGCTTCTTTATCAACTAGTTTCGTAACCTCAACTTTTTGGTTTCAATTACGTCGAGAGCTCAAGTTCAAGTTATTTATTTCTTGTTACATCTTCTTACACAAATTACCCGCAAAATAGCACGCAGTTAATCAGGGCAGTGGTAATTTCTTTAGAACCTGACACTTGATAACTTTATAATGTTAATGATATTATTTCAAATTCCTTTTTCTCACAGGAAAATGCGTCGATAATTTGTATACTGGAAAGTGTGTTGAATTCGAGAGACGAGGGTTGTGTTTCGAACCGGGATGGGAAAATATCATGATCAAAAATTGCGCCATGACATGTGGTTTTTGTGAAGGCCACAGCGATGGTAAGATAATAATTGCAGAAATTTCGGTAAAAAAAAACATCTTTACTTTTATTAGTCGTGTAAAAAAGGCGTATTCAATTTATTAACAAGCCCATTATCTAATTAGTACCCAGTTTTATTCAATAGATTTGAAAAAAGCTTCAAGTTGAATTCCTCCTGTCAGCCCTATTACTTCCACAATTTGATTACTTGAAATACATTATCTATTTGCACTCCAGATAAAAGGGCAGTTGCAGATTTCAAATTCATGATATTTTTACAGTTTGAAGCAATTGCGTTTTAGCCTTTAACTGACGAACATGATCGTGTGAAGTAAATATTACGAATAACAAAAATAGCGGAATTTCGTTTTGTATGCAGTTATCTCGCAGGAGGGTTTCCTCCTCATCAAACATAATCGCCTTTACTATTTTTTGTTTGGGTTTGCAGAGAACGTGGGTGCAAGATGATACCTGGGACTACAAGCTGAGCACGTTTTGGTGAACTGATCCAGGCAAAGCCCGAAGACTACTAGCCTTACAAAAATGCGCGCAAAAATATTCTTACCATCTTGGGCCCGTGCTAGCTCTATAGAGCAAAACGGGATGAAAAAATGGGAAAATTCTTAAAACTAAAATGAGAAACAACGCTGCAATGAAAAGAAGCTTAAGCCATCAAATTAACTTTTAAGTTCCTTTCTTAGGTTTCAGCTTTTAAGTATTAGGAGATATTCATTCTCAATCTTGTACAGCATAATAGAACTATTTAAAAGTGATATAGCTTCATCTTAGAATAGCTAACGACATTTGAAGTAAAAATAAAATCAAATCCAAGGGTAATCCCAGTTTCAGTCCACACATTATTTTTCAAAACTGTGCAATAACAAAGTATTTTTTGGAACCTCTTTGACGATTGGTGGTTAAATATTAGGTCCTTAGACGGTAAAAATAGGAAACGTTTTTTTTATAAGTTGAAGTCTAATCTTACCTCGTGTGTTGTAGAGAATGCTGGTGAAACTTCGCAAGGTGCTCTTAAACTGAGTTCAATCAGGAGCCCTGATACATACCATCCAGGATAAATTTCAGCGAGTATAAGTGAAAACATGAGAAATAGTTTACCAGCTCAAAATCATTCTTTGAGAGTCTAATGTCAAAACAGCTACAAAAAGGTCAAATATGGTCATGGTACACCGTCATTCGCACATCCTGCGAAATGCATAGTTTTGTGAGGAGGAGAAATGGCGGCAAAATTTAAAAATAATACAATTTCGGAAGTAAACGAGATTGATGAACATAAAAGAATGAGTGCTAAGCTGGTGTATCCAGGAAGTCTCGAGATCCATGCTTAGCGATTGTTTAAAATCAATTTTGGGAGCATCCGGTGACGTGTGTGTTCCAAAGTCACTGAGCGAGGTTCCTTTTACGAGTAAAATATGTAGTTTCCGACTTGCAAACAGGAACACCCGTAGGTTTCAAATGCCCGTGATTCAAGTCATACCACCGCGCTGTCATGTTCTGGGAAATAGCACATATGCGGGGATCATTTACAAATGAAAAAAAAAAAACTCTACTCCATCTTTAAGCTACCCGCTCTTAGCCATTCTTACTCAAAAGCACTCGGTTATAAAAATATTACATTGTAAAAAATTGTAGTTTTATTCCAGATACAAGGATCAAAATATAGAATTGGGTCCTGAAGCTTTGTTTCGCGGCAATTTAAAAAAACCTGATTAGATCTGATTAGGTTCGTTTTTCGCAAAACGGTCACTAAGTTATATTATCCGTCTATAGCCCCTTCTCGATAATAATATCAATTCCTCCTCTCACCCGGCAATTAAACACTAGCCTAATTTACAAACTACTCTACTATTTGCACAAATTAACAAATAAAAAGAAATAAGTATTAACTACATATTCTTATAAAGTGCAGAAAAAATACCACCATAAATCAAATTTGCCGAGGCCACGGTCTTGCGACAAACGAAGCTCTGTTAAATTTTGGGGTAATGTTTATTTTTGATAGATTGTCGCATTTTAATTTGCGTAGGTTCAACTTGCGTAGTAAACGCAATAAACGGATAAGAAAACGTCTCCACGCAAAATGGGTAGAGTCTAATTTACAAATCGTGGTCTCTGACTCAGCGCTGCGGTTTCAGCTGAAAAAAATTCTGCATGAATCAATAAATGAATTTGACTGTGAGAAACAAGCCTGCTGCGTCACCACATTGAAACGATGACTTGTCATCACGGACATTGCACAATATTAAGATTCTCAAGCTGGGCCTTAAAATCTTGACACAAAGTCATCGTATCATCGAAATAAATGCAACAAGAGCACCATAACACAAAAACCTTGAGACGGCCAAGCGAAAATCTAAATCATTGGTTGGAGAATAAGAACGGTTCATTTATAAAAAAAACCCAATAAGATCCCAAACGCATTCTAAATGAAAGCTGTTCAACGAATGCGTTTTTAATCGCTTCTAATCGTCTCGCTAATGACGGATTTCAGCCGTTTGTTTTTTAGTCAATAAGAAATAGCCCCAGTTGTTGATAATATGACAAGAATAAGTGGGTGACATACCAAGTCAGGAATCATATGATTAAACGTCTCCACGCCCACATCATTAAATAAAAAATCATTGCCTTTTTCCTCCTCTAAAATAAGTCATCTCCTGCTCTATGAAGCCAAAGAAATGAAAAGAAAAAAACTAGCTGGAATTTTACTATTTTATTGCAAAATTTAATCAGAACTGAGATAAATCACTGATTGTAAGAGGCAGACTTGCAATAAAATGAAAAGAGAATTTACTCGCCCCTAGAACTCGAAACACGTCAATTACCGGATGTGGTCAAGGATCACTTAAAACTGCGTGTGACTCTAACATACAAAACCGTTAAGCACTCAATTCATTACGCTTATGTTAATAAGTGGGCGGACGATAATGCACACACCCATAGCATCGTCATTCCGTCCGGGGCTCAATGCAAGTGGATGGAAACGATATAAATTGGACAACACAGCGAGGGGTGGCAAGCAGAGAAGGAGCCATCAAAGAAAAACCACAACAATAGAAGAGAAGAAAACAATTTAGACGACAACTCTGCAACAAAGAAATGGGAGCAGCAAAAACACTGACTATAACTATTGCTGTTGGCCTGGCTTTGATCGCATTCAGTTACGGTGAGTAAAATGATTCATATAAAACTCTTCTATAACTATTGCTGTTGGGCTGGCTTTGATCGCATTCAGTTACGGTGAGTAAAATGATTCATATAAAACTCTTCTATAACTATTGCTGTTGGCCTGGCTTTGATCGCATTCAGTTACGGTGAGTAAAATGATTCATATAAAACTCTTCTATAACTATTGCTGTTGGGCTGGCTTTGATCGCATTCAGTTACGGTGAGTAAAATGATTCATATAAAACTCTTCTATAACTATTGCTGTTGGCCTGGCTTTGATCGCATTCAGTTACGGTGAGTAAAATGATTCATATAAAACTCTTCTATAACTATTGCTGTTGGGCTGGCTTTGATCGCATTCAGTTACGGTGAGTAAAATGATTCATATAAAACTCTTCTATAACTGTTGCTGTTGGGCTGGCTTTGATCGCATTCAGTTACGGTGAGTAAAATGATTCATATAAAACTCTTCTATAACTGTTGCTGTTGGCCTGGCTTTGATCGCATTCAGTTACGGTGAGTAAAATGATTCATATAAAACTCTTCTATAACTATTGCTGTTGGCCTGGCTTTGATCGCATTCAGTTACGGTGAGTAAAATGATTCATATAAAACTCTTCTATAACTATTGCTGTTGGCCTGGCTTTGATCGCATTCAGTTACCGTGAGTAAAATGATTCATATAAAACTCTTCTATAACTGTTGCTGTTGGCCTGGCTTTGATCGCATTCAGTTACGGTGAGTAAAATGATTCATATAAAACTCTTCTATAACTATTGCTGTTGGCCTGGCTTTGATCGCATTCAGTTACGGTGAGTAAAATGATTCATATAAAACTCTTCTATAACTATTGCTGTTGGGCTGGCTTTGATCGCATTCAGTTACGGTGAGTAAAATGATTCATACTGATAAAACTCTTCTATAACTATTGCTGTTGGGCTGGCTTTGATCGCATTCAGTTACGGTGAGTAAAATGATTCATATAAAACTCTTCTATAACTATTGCTGTTGGGCTGGCTTTGATCGCATTCAGTTACGGTGAGTAAAATGATTCATATAAAACTCTTCTATAACTATTGCTGTTGGGCTGGCTTTGATCGCATTCAGTTACGGTGAGTAAAATGATTCATATAAAACTCTTCTATAACTATTGCTGTTGGCCTGGCTTTGATCGCATTCAGTTACGGTGAGTAAAATGATTCATATAAAACTCTTCTATAACTATTGCTGTTGGCCTGGCTTTGATCGCATTCAGTTACGGTGAGTAAAATGATTCATATAAAACTCTTCTATAACTATTGCTGTTGGCCTGGCTTTGATCGCATTCAGTTACGGTGAGTAAAATGATTCATATAAAACTCTTCTATAACTATTGCTGTTGGCCTGGCTTTGATCGCATTCAGTTACGGTGAGTAAAATGATTCATATAAAACTCTTCTATAACTATTGCTGTTGGGCTGGCTTTGATCGCATTCAGTTACGGTGAGTAAAATGATTCATATAAAACTCTTCTATAACTATTGCTGTTGGGCTGGCTTTGATCGCATTCAGTTACGGTGAGTAAAATGATTCATATAAAACTCTTCTATAACTATTGCTGTTGGCCTGGCTTTGATCGCATTCAGTTACGGTGAGTAAAATGATTCATATAAAACTCTTCTATAACTATTGCTGTTGGCCTGGCTTTGATCGCATTCAGTTACGGTGAGTAAAATGATTCATATAAAACTCTTCTATAACTATTGCTGTTGGCCTGGCTTTGATCGCATTCGGTTACGGTGAGTAAAATGATTCATATAAAACTCTTCTATAACTATTGCTGTTGGCCTGGCTTTGATCGCATTCAGTTACGGTAAGTAAAATGATTCATATAAAACTATTCTATAACTATTGCTGTTGGCCTGGCTTTGATCGCATTCAGTTACGGTGAGTAAAATGATTCATATAAAACTCTTCTATAACTATTGCTGTTGGGCTGGCTTTGATCGCATTCAGTTACGGTGAGTAAAATGATTCATATAAAACTCTTCTATAACTATTGCTGTTGGCCTGGCTTTGATCGCATTCAGTTACGGTGAGTAAAATGATTCATATAAAACTCTTCTATAACTATTGCTGTTGGCCTGGCTTTGATCGCATTCAGTTACGGTGAGTAAAATGATTCATATAAAACTCTTCTATAACTGTTGCTGTTGGGCTGGCTTTGATCGCATTCAGTTACGGTGAGTAAAATGATTCATATAAAACTCTTCTATAACTATTGCTGTTGGGCTGGCTTTGATCGCATTCAGTTACGGTGAGTAAAATGATTCATATAAAACTCTTCTATAACTATTGCTGTTGGCCTGGCTTTGATCGCATTCAGTTACGGTGAGTAAAATGATTCATATAAAACTCTTCTATAACTATTGCTGTTGGGCTGGCTTTGATCGCATTCAGTTACGGTGAGTAAAATGATTCATATAAAACTCTTCTATAACTCAGTATTCCAGTTGGGCTGGCTTTGATCGCATTTTAAATTTTTGGAAAATCAAAAGAAACGGAATGGACCAATCATACAATCATACAGTAGCATGACAGGGGCTAGCAGTTTCCAAATATCAGTGGTACTTGGAAAACATTAAATCTGGAAAAGCTGTGAATGTAAATTATGGGTTTCAAGTCTTATAAATGGGTTTCTGCTTCGGGATCAATTCAATTTACTTTTTCAGCTCAGTTGACTAATTAACTTAGTTGACTAATAAGATTTTAGTTGATGTGATAAACTAACAGCAACCCGCTGCTCTATCACGATAGATCACAAGTTAAATAACTTTATTTAGTACCGCCGATCAACAATACCACGCGTAAGGTACTTGCTGGGAGGTAGTTATCTTAAGTTAATATTATCTAACTTTGTTCCAGATGACTGGAAAGTTGGAGCGGCCTCTGCACCGGTACTATTCAATATAAGAGGTGACAGCACACAAGGTATAGTATGAAGCGAAATACATCGGTTGATTGGTGTTAATAGCTCGTTTTTCTTTTTGTCTGGTGAAATTAATTTGCATTCTTAGGCTGCATTCATTATGTATATTACAAGGGGGGGGGGGGGGGGCAGAGGATTTTTTAGACAGTGCAATATTTTCAGATCCCCTCAAATCACAACAGATTTTTTACGAATCCCCCCACTTGATCAGAAGGAAAAACATGTTCCCCCCACCCTCCAAGATGACAATGATGATCAGGATGACAATGATGATGATCAGGATAATTAACAACTATTCACCGAAGTGGAGGTGGCTAGTGGTGGATATTTACCGAGCCGCGAAGCGGCGAGGTAAATATCCACCACTAGCCACCGACACTGAGGTGAATAGTTGTTTTAGTATATACTAAAACAGTGAGATAAGTGTACATAAAAAAGAAAAGGGCTTGGAAAATGGAGGACTTCCCAAATGACAATCCAACGTAGCGCCGATCGCCTTTAGGGATTTTTTGTTGTAATTACTGCCGTACGTCTCGTTTTCTCGCTGAGAGAAAAAATTTTGTTTAGTTCTAGTGGCGACATTTCATCAAATGGAATTGCAAACCCTTTCTGTATTTGAAAGCATTCTGTAAAAAATATAATTCAACTTTGGTTCTCAAGTAAACAAGCGACATCAAATTTGGTTATGCAAGATTAATTTGCATTTGTAAACAAAACCTTTCTCGTTGCTTTTTACCGCTAAACTCCGGGTTAAAAACATAAGCCATTACCTCTGAACACGGCCAAGCCAAATTTAGTCGCTTTCTTGGAGTTTCCAGGGACTGCTTCGTTGTTAATTTGGATGATTTCTTCGCTTGTCATACATACAAACCCGGCCGCCATATTCGCGCGGCAGAGCGAAAAATTCGCAAGTTGCTCGGATGTAAATAGCACAGGATATTCGGAGTTTGACTAGCCAATCAGAGCGCGCCTTCAACGCTATCCACTGTTTTAGTATATACTAATTACATTTATAATGATAATGATTGACAATATACACATGATTGTTGAGCCTCGGATAAACATATATATGATACCTCTACAAAAATATTAGCATCCCCCTTCACGTTGACATCCTCCCTTTTCCAATTCCTAAATTTTGAGATCCCTCCTCAAAATCCTTTGCAGCCTTAGTATTAAATATTTTTTTGCGCTTATTTACACTCTGTTCATTATTCTAGAGGCGAAGTGTGCAGACAAATTTAACAACTGTCAAAAATACAAGGACAACAAAGAGTGCTTTGACGTTAATTTCGAGAAATGGATGAAAAAGAACTGTGCATTAACCTGTCAATTCTGTGGTAAGTTGCCAGTAGCAAGAAATCACGAGCCACAGAGTGAAGGAAAATAGTCTGTGTAGTTAAATGAGATACATCTGAATACGTGTTAAGAAAACTATCACCCTTAAAGAACTTTGACGGCGCGGTTTACATGAAATACCTAGGATGCGACATTGAGCCTAGTAGAACAACAAAATTTATTCGGTCTCAGGTTCGAATTCCGCTGTTCCAGCCCGTTATTCATTTTTCATGGTTAATCGCAATTGCTAAAATGATTAATACTGCGAGGTTCAAATCTTTTGAAACCGCAGTGCAATGAAATATATGATTCATTTACTCTAATCGTCGATATTATTCCTTACACGTGCATCAATGAACCCACATTGGATTCAACGTTTTAAAATGTATGTTTTTATAGTTCCACCTACGACAACAGACTGCAGGGATTCTCCTTATGGCTGCTGTGAAGATAAAGTCACAGCAGCTGATGGACCAAATCAAAAGGGATGTTCAGGTAATTGCTATATATAAATACCTCATCACTTTGATAATCAACATGCCATACCGTTTGATATTTATCAGTACATTTATGCGTTTTTGCTTGTAACATCAATAGTGAATCACAGTTAGCCGTTGGAGTATTTTGTTCCCACAAATCATTGTAAATACAAACATACCACTTTCTGTTCACTGATAAGCGTGATAGCTAACAATTTGAAACAACCAGTATATAATTATAAACATTCTGAATCAAAACAATATGTTTTGTCAGAAGTCCATCTAATTATGGCCTTCTCACGTTATCAAGTTAAGACCTTTTAACTCTTTACGTTCCATCGACATGGTGAGATCAACTTCACTTTTTTATCAGTTCTTCATGTATTTCTCTATCTTTAGATAAAAACTAAGTTTCCCTTAAGAAAGAAGTTAATGATCAAAAAATATAAATATATATCTTTTTTTATTCAACAGTCAAGTTGTGCGTAGACCAGATTGTTTGCGACAATTTAAAAAGCAGCTGCGACAGCACAAACAAGATTGTCAAGGATTGGCTGAAAAAAAATTGTGCCGCTACCTGTGGGTTTTGCCGTGAGTATTATAAATGTTGCAAGCTATTTTTAAATAACTTGATATATCGTCGCCTTATACTTTTTATTATATGTGATCCCCAATCAGAGCGGAGCGCAAACTACCCAAGTAGGTTGGGTTAAGTACCCAAGTTGAAACAGTTGAGTCTTACAAACGAAGTCAGTCCAGTGGTTTAGAACTGAGATGTTATTAATAAACAACTTTCCTTCGTTTATTTTAAAATACTAAAGCCACGTCTCTTGTTTGGCTTTATTTTGGTCGACTCATAAAGGAAACGGACCAGTCAGCGCTCATTGTCACAAAAGAAGCAAATTATTGATTACGATCACGCGCCATGACTATGCGTTACCAAACTTTTGATGACATCATTGATTTGGTAGAAGAGTAACCTAATCAAGCGTGCTTGCGGTAATACGCAAGTAATATTTCTAAGTATGAATCGCAATTGAAGGCGGCCATCGACTATTCTCATGACTTCTTTTACGCCGTTAGTCTTAAAAGAGAAGCAGCTTTATAGATCTTGACAGACCAACATGGTTACAAATACCAGCGTAGAACAGGATCTAGTCCAGTTTTTAAAGAACATTAGTTTCATGATAAGATATTCTTAATAAGCTCAGTGCACGTGGTATAATTTCATGCGCGCATTGAGTTGCATTATCAGGTAAACCGAACGTGACCTACAGATCCTAATTTTACGTCGTTATTTTTGTGTCAGGAGCCCCAGCGTCACCAAAGGAAAAATGCGAGCGGCAGAATTTATGGTCTGCTTGCTGTTGGAATGGAGATGACGCTGCAGCAGGCTGCCCCGGTGAGTACTACAGGAAATCTTTACGTGATAAGCCCGAGCTCCCTCCCAGCGTCCGACCATAAGCAGTCCTAATTCACAGGACATTATGAAATTTTCTGTGTGCTTTAAAGTCCTCATTCGGCTTAATTGTACGACTTTTTTTCTCAGCTTGTGTGGATACAAACAAACGTATCTGCAGAATGTTCTCCGACAAATGCAAGTCGAAATTTTTTGACGAAAGACATTACATGGACCTGAACTGCCCCCAAACGTGCGGAATGTGTGGCGGTAAGTAAACAGTGTTATGACCGTTTCTATGGCAGATTTTATCGGCTCTTAGGAGCAAAGATTATTCTGTACAGCAAGGAACCGAACACATTTACATTTCGAGTTTCTTTCCAATTTTTGGTAACAAGTAAATATGTAAACGAGACAAGAAAAGAAAATTAGTTAGACCTAGACATTTTCATTTGCTTTAAAAATGATCTTAAACCTTCTTAATCAATCGTCTTAGGATTATCTCTGTTCTATTTAACCAATTTCTCTTCCACTTCACGGTTTCACAGATGCAAAATGTCTCGACACCAATGCGCGGTGTGGAAGCTGGACAGCTCAAGGTCTTTGTAGTCAACCGTTCTGGAAAAAATACTTGGAAAAGAACTGTGCACAATCATGCGGATTTTGTAATTAATGGTAAGTTCAATTCGATGCTGCAGGCTTTTAGTTTATTTCTCACGAAAGGTTAATAAAAACGGTATGGCCCGCAGTCCCAGTTATAGTTATTTTTAGATATGATACCTCACCTTTCTGCTGCGATTAATTGGACGAACCGGCGATAGTCTTTTTGCTTTGCACCTGAATGGATGAAAATGATGGGAAATACAATTTGATCAGAGCAAATATTAATATCAATGTACTTATCTTTTTCAATATCAGGGACCGGTTGTTCGAATTAGCACTGAGCGAGAGTTAAATTTAACCCGAGTTTCTTTTCCTCTTGTTAAAAAGCATTTTCTCCGATAATTTTCTCTTTTTATTTTTCAGAGCAGACAATCATCAAATTGTATTCAAAAAGAATAATTTACTGAATGTGCTTTTTATGCTCTCGTATCTGTATTTAAATTGCGCTCTAACCCTGGGTTACCTTAACTCTGCTTCGAACAACCCGCTGCAAGTTGCAAAGTTAACACTACCTACATTAACCTAACACTTGACCCACTTGCATTTTACATTGCCGAACGCTAAAGCATTACCGAAAAGCCTACCTTACGACTAATCATGTAAATGGCTTTCCTTTGCAGACAATAGCAATATGTGAGGGGATGGAGCAAAAACAAGATGCATTAATAATATCTTTTTATTTATAAAGCTAGTTATTTGAATGTAAGCAATATTTATAAAGATGACAGGAAAATATATATATTATTTATTGTTCAATAATTGTTTTGAATTGCACGACAAATAAAAGTCTATTGAAGTCTATGATATCAGTCGATTGTGTCGCCTTATATAGTGGACAACTCCACCCACCCCACCGGTCCTCTTTATCATGAATTTGCTGCTGCTTCGATGTTCCGGAATCAGTAGAGTTTGTGAAACCATCAAGGATAGCAGAACTGATGTAGGTTTGCAGAATAAGAAAACCACTAGCCCTTATTTCCCTTCGACTAGTCGGAACAACAAAGTCGCCGTATAAACAGTGCATGTGGGAAAGCTAAAACCAGAGGGATTTGATTTGATTTGTGCTTTACAGTGTCCCCAGTTACTACGTAGTGCTAGATACAGTTGACTCTCAATAAAGTTCATTATTATTATAATTTTCAAGTTTAAGCAATAAGTTAATTTTAACGTGTGACTAGTTGTGCCCAAAGAACAACACTTGAACATTCAGTAGACATGAAAGTGGAGTTCCGGGCTTCAAACGTTATCGGGACCGTTCGAGAAACTGGCCCCTGCATTGTCTTCAATTTGAGTACTGATGAATTTATGGATTTTGGTGGTTTTGATCTGAAATAAGTTATCCGGCGAAAATCATATAGTTTGGTTTGAAACAGTACAAGGAGGAATGCCGTATACCCAAACAAATTTTGATTTCCGTAGCCGGATTTCTACGTCACGTTAAAAGAAAGCGGTTTTCAGAGCTACTACCAGTACCATTATTAATTAAATACTTCACTCTGTGATTGGCAATTTCACTGGCTTAATAAGATAGAACAATCAAAATTGATTTTTTTTGACGGATTCCTGTAGGCTGTCGTCATAACCACGCCACGCATTTTCATAAATAACTTGTCTTTTCGCGGCTTTAAAACTTGAAACAAGGAAGCCACACTAGTTTTCATAACAAGTTATTTCTCCGGGGGGGGGGGGCAGTACTACCAGAAAAACTGGGTAGGAGTGTGCGGCCCGCTTCCGGCCCAAAACGCTTTCCCTATTTATGACCAAAATCTGCGATTTTCCTAACCCTATTTATGACCTGATCCTCAAAATAAATACCCCGTTTCCTACCTTCCTTATAACTATTCCCTTAGTTCAGACCAATGTTGAAGTCAATGTTTATCTGCTTTTATTAGGTAGCTAGGTTTCAAGACTGCATATGCAAAGTTTCGAGCTCAGAATTCATCACTATAACGCGATTGCGAAAATCGATAACCTTTTATTACCAAAATGGTGGCAAAATGGCTAAAATCGGTACTCTTTTTATGACCAAACGGCTGAAAACCATACTCTTTGGGGCCGCACATACCTATATAGCCGATATAAGAGAGTACCCCCCTGGGTTATTTCTTTGGAAATGCGGTGGGTGACCGCAAAATATTTATACTACGAACAAGTAAGACCACCACAGAAAATTCGCGATAGGACTAATCATTCAGCTATATTGTCGAACAATATTGGATTGTCTGACCGATTAACTAGAATGGTCGATAATTTCTTACTCTGAGACCATGATCCCTACAAGACGTCAAGTGTTATTGGCTTGTTTGTACAACTGCATTAATACAAGTAAAGACAAAACCAAGAAAACACAGAAATTTGAGGCCTACACTTCTATCAATTAACACACCGACAAAAAAAAAACAAAAAAAAAACATAACATTGACTTAATCTAGATGTTAAAGGTTTTGTTCTACTTTCCTTCGGGAAGTGTAATTCACAATGCGTTGGGGGGATGGAATGGGAATGCGGTGGGTGACCGCAAAAATGGGTGGGATTCAATGGGAATGCGGTGTGTGACCACAAAATATTTATACAAAGCGAAGAAAACCCAAAAATTTAAGGCCTACACTTGACTTCTATCAATTAACACACCGAAAAAAAAACATAAGATAAACTTAATCTAGATGTTAAAGGTTTTGTTCTACTTTTCAACAAAGTGATCGTTGCAAGCGAAGGACATTTAACAATTTCTGAAATGGTGCATTCGAGAAAACAAATAAGTCCTGAGCTGGCTTGCACGCAATATCAACCGATGCAGTAGTGCACGCCGGCTTAAAACTTACAATACTTGAAGCTAAGGGTTGGGCTGTGCAAGTGCTATTAAACAGAAGCACGTTTCATGGTGGAAAACGGAAGCGTTTATGCCGTGATTCGGATTGCTTAACCGTTCAGTCTCGGAAATGATCATTATTAACATAGTGGAGTTAAAATTTAGACATAACAGAAAACTGAGGTTGTCTTATTTGTCTTTTACCTCAAGAAATGTTATGTTTCAAAGAATGATGGTCACTTCCCGTTTCTGCTTCATTCCTCTTTCACCCTATGACGGAGCGATACCGTGGTTTCCGGTCGTTTCGGTGACGATATACGCCTAGCGCGCGAGTAGCGCGACAGAGCATGGCTGTTACGCAAAACTTGATGTGCCCCCAAGGCGTTCAAAGTATGATTTGTAAAGAACGTTAATGGAAAGTATTTTAGAAACGCAAAAGTCATAATATTAATAATCCTTGAATTCATGCTATTTTGGGCTTCAGAATGTGTGGAATTGAATTCAAGATGCAGGTGGAGTGTATAAATTTGCAGAGCACGACAACTTTCGTTCAGTTTAGGACAGTTCGAAAAGAGGTCAAAACAAAAATTACAGAGGAGAAGGCAGAAACGTTCCACAATGCTTCAATTCTCAGGACCGGGATTAAGAACTAACTGGTTCTATTTGGTTCCTCTGGCATTCATTTTCATAAGTTTATTCAGTAAGTTCCTTCAAGTTATTATGATGTCTATGCCGGTTTGGCGTCCTCTGTTAGCCGTTTTAGGTCTGCGGCTTCTCCAAGCCATCCAGAGCCACATTTACTAGACTGCTTTTTCATGTCAAGAAAAGCTCTGAATTTTACCCAAATTGCTTCCATTGGCGGAATTAGCGGTAAATTTCCTTGTTTTAACAATCTTAAATACTTCCTCTACTGTCTTGTTTCACAGGTGAAACAAAAGTACATGGAGTGTATTGGGGATCGAGTGGCAAACAAGGTGACTAACTTATCTTAATTTTTTTTCACTTTTCCTTTGCTCGCGTTTGCTTTGTATAGGGAGTTATTGATAGCATGGAAGATTGTTTCAGTTTAATTACGAAGACCGTGGACCGTAAAACCGGAAAAACTACCGCTTCACACTAAGTCTTGAAGGCCTATTAAATACGGCTCGTGGTCTATAACTTTTATGTTGGTTGAATTTTTTGACACACCAATACACTTTTCAGTCCCCTACTCTTTACGCCAAGGTTCATTTTACTTCCTAAATCCTGCGTTTTTAATTTGTGCTTTTATTTTTCCTAACCTCTTTCTCTTGTGCTCTAGATGATAGTTGTCGCGACGTTTACAGAAGATGCCATGTTTACAAACAAAACAAGCGGTGTGAAAATAGAGGATTGGAAAAGTGGATGAAAGCTAAATGTGCAAGGACGTGTGGATTCTGCGGTAAGTGACTATGACTTTGCTCAAGACCCAAAAAAAAAACAACTCTCAACACTGAGATTAGGGAAAAGGTCGCTTCGTCTACTGCAAGACAATGTGCAACAGCTTATAAAAAAACCCTTTTTCTAAATAAAGAGAACAACCGGTTCACCTCGAGGCAAGAATCTGCTCTTGAAACTGATCGTACATTAGTTTGAACAATTTGCTCCTTCTTCAAGAAAACGAGGAGCATTTTATGGAAACTTAAAACTCTTTCAAAATAAAAAACCGTTAACCTTTTGCCACGAAGAGTCGTGGTTTTCAGTCAACCGCTCTCATCAACCTTTCAAGAAACGTGTTAATTTGCGAGGTGATTTTTTCCGCTATAACCCTTCGAGGTGCATCACGGAAATTTAGTACACCGCAAAAGAGAGTGTAAGAGAAACATTTTCATGACAACGGAGGATTAGAAAACGGCAAGCACTTATGACCAAGTAAGCTTAGAAGGAGACTTTGCCAAACTTAAAATCTAAATCAGCGTTTATTTGTTTGGTAAACCAATATAAAACATCTGCAGCTTAAAAGAACCCGACCGTCTTTACATCTACTTACGACGATCTTGTTGGTCTCACACAGTTGTTCAACCACCGGAATGCAAATACTCTAAATACGGATGTTGTCAGGATAAAATCACCCCCGCTGACGGACCAAACAGAAGAGGATGCTCTGGTAAGCACAGAATAATTAAAACCGTATCTTACAGTGAACGTTTTCACTCGAGTTTGACACTGATGACACACGTGGACAACGCGAATCGCTAGACCGTTGGCAACATCGTCTCATTCATCGCACGTGTTCCAATCAAACCTGATCACACGTTATTACAATTACGAGAATTCACCATAACTTCAAATTTCCCCTTAAGTTATTTACTGTCACGTTTTACTACTTGTGAACCAGATTCCTTGTCAAAATCATTGGATTTAGTTATTCCTGAGAACTTGTGATCAGATGTTTTGTTTCAGGGTCAACGAACACATCATCCCATGGCCACGTTGTCACAAGGGAGTGAGCTTACAACACGGATTAGTATTCTGCTATTTAAATCGCATAACGTATGTTGAAATTGAAACCCAAAAGCTTATCTCGTGTGCAATTGTTGTCTTGTCCAGCATTATCTTTGAACTTGTCACGTGTTTCAAAAACTCTACAAGTATAGACAGTATACCGGCTTTCAATATTTAATAATTAAAATCTTTGATTGCTCCCAATTGACAGCGAAACTCTGTTCGGATCGGATCGTATGTGACAAGCTAACGAGCATGTGTGACAGTCAGAACAAATATTTCAGGAAATACATCAAGGAGAATTGTCCTGCCACGTGCGGCTTTTGTGGTAAGTATCTCCCGCCAAAAATTAACTTCATTAGTAAAATGGTCAAAATCGTCAGTAATGTTACTAAGTGAAGAAGAGAAGAGGGTTAACGGTTAATTTGCCTTACGGATTAACAGAAAACTTAAAAATTAATTTCCATTCTTTTAA